>JACCHV010003003.1:0-12631 GCA_018907245.1 Eupristina koningsbergeri
TTTCTGCCACTTTGTTGAGCGGGAAAATTGTAGTGTCGTTTTAGCCAAACTCCTCGGCGAGAGAAACAGGCTTCGAGATAACGAGCGAGCTGGGGTTTAAGTTGTTACTGATCGGCCAAACAGTTCGTACAACTGTTGTGGATATGCAATGTGGATATCCCCAAACTGCTGCATACGTTCTCGTCATGAGCTTGCCTATCAACTCGTGTCTGCCGCCTTTCCTAAGTCGACGTGTCATCATTTTCTAGGACCACCCCACAGACAGTGGCTTTCCCAAATGTGTGCAGTTGAGCAACTTCTAGGCTCATCTCTTGCTATGCTCCACCAGCAAAAGTTAGTTGACCGAGGATGCTGAAAGAGAAAAAGCAGAGATCGTCGGAGGGTGTGCTTTGTGCTTTCTGTCGAAAGTGAAGCTTGAATGCTGTGAGGACTTGGAAGCGGAGAAGGCTTGAATGCTGCAACACAGTAAATAGCACCTGCAATCTGTGTTTGAGGCTATAGAGCCGACAAGCAAAGCCTTTGCCTTGATAGCGTGGCAGCCGCACTGCGAGCAGCTTTCAGTGTGAATAAATAGTGCTGAGCCTGCTGGCTGCGCACCAACCAGCGGCTCGGCAATGTCCTTGGTTTTGAGGCAATTTAACGCTGCTTTCAAACATGGCTCGACACCCAAGAGAACAATTGCAGCAGGTAGGTGGATGCACTTTCCAGAAATTACTGACAACCACGTCAGCGCTGAACTTCTTCACAAGCTTGACGAGACTGTGAGTGACCCTGTTTGCAGCCGAACTGCTTCTAAACTCGTTCTCGGCATCCTAGCAATGGCCGTTTAAACGTCCAAATAAGGTCGGAATTGTCGACACAAAGACTCGAAATCGCTTTCTCCAGTTTACCTGGAATGAACAAGATTGGTTTGCACATGTTCGCCGACCAGGTCTCTGAAACTCGCAAGCTTTAACGCAGTTTCACTTCTCGTCACAAGGTTGTCGGAGTCTCTACGGTTTTACGATCAGAACCTCTGTAGTCTATTCTAGCGATAGCACTTTTCAGGCTGAGCACGAATCCTTTAATGATAGGAATTCCACAACACTCTGACACCAACAACGACGTCTGCAATGACCTTTCGCTCCGACGAGTCTGTCCTGTTGTTTCAGATGGTACTATTCGAGTTCTGACCGTTGTAGTCCGAAATCCAAAGCTCCATTGATTTGAAGCGAAACTTCTGGGCCACGACGGTGACACTGCTCACCGGTAAAATTCAGATCATAAATTTTTAGCAAAGATTTAAGTAATTTCTCTGACAAGGCAAAAAACAGCTGTGTGTCGATAATGTAATCGGAAGTGGAGGAGAGGAACATAGCGCCCAAAAAATGATGGCGTCAAAGGTCGTTCAACAGCGTTGCTAAACACGAGCAGTTGATGTAGATTTTAGAGAACAAGCGGAATCGCAGCATTTATGCTGATTGAAAGCACCAGATGACCAGCAAACTAGGCCATGACGCGGTGTACCTAGAAACACCAAATCAAGAAACACAGCGAGTTTTCCTGTAATTTAATGCGTCTGCAGCTTTTCGAAGATTCACCTTGAACAGCGAGAAGGCAAGACGCAAGCAGGCACAACAGCTAGTCTTGCAAACCAAGATTGGTTTCGACCGAAGAGTAAGCTGTGCGAAAGCGACAGCTCACTCAAGGCCAGACGAATAGGAGAGCCGGGATTCCTGCTCATGCAAAAGATTACGGTTCAGCCGAACTGTTTCCGACCCGCCTAAAAGGGGTGGACTCCCTGCTGCTACTGCCGCATTTTTTTTCCGCCTCAAGAGACGGCTTCGGTTTCTCATTGGCGCGGCCCTGAGACCTCCCGACTATACGAACAGCACGAGCGTCGTGCGCCCCGGCCGGAGCCGGTTTACGGGAAGCTACTACTTTGGGCCCACTCCACCACTCTCCCGCCCAGTCAAGCAAGCGTATAGACTTCGTAGGTCAATCTTCGAATCATTGGGTGACCCACCCTCAACTCCTGCCCACGTGTCCTCAAAAACCACTGACTCTTACCCTGAGCTACCTGGGGGACGTTGGTTAGTCGTGAACCCCAAACACGACGTCAAGGAGACTTAACTTTTGGTGACTTAGCAAGCTTTTTCTGCGCTCTTATGCTCTATCGTTTTAAGCGCTTCAACTGGGTTTCAAAAAAGCACAGACAGTTAGATTACTACAATCTCTCACTACATTTTGCACGTCCACAAACTTATAGCTGTGGCTTAATTTATCTAGATGGAGGCTATACTTTTGATTCGATCGATTCGGTTTCTTCCTAAACTGCTCGCTTAACGTTTTGCCATGCTGCCACAGTAGCAAGCCTGTTCTCGGCTGCGATGGCTGGCTTGCCCAGGTAGCACAACGACTGACAACATCTGAGACTTGAAGGAGACTTTGGCCAGACTAACTTGGCTGCTCACACACATCACAGACCTTCACCCAAAGAGACAGTACCTGCCGGACCTTCAATTCAATTCTATTTATTTCCTATATCACCTTGAACACACGCAAACAAACAAACAGAATATAATTTGTTGGCTTCATCTCGGTACTAGCTCGCCGCTGAAGGCTCTCGATCATCCACTTAGCTCCACCTTTCTCCAGAGTCAGTTCTCCCAGCCTAGTTCAGTCTCCTACCTCGCGTTGATTACTTAGGCGATCGACAGTGGCGTCATGCCAGGATTTGGGAGGTGTGCCTAGTTGGATGTAAGCTCTACTTAGTTGTTGCCTTCTCCCGAATTTTGAGCTTTTGAGATTGCTCAGCCAGTGGTAAGGCAGAGTCGGCTGCATAGCTGGGTGTGAGTTTTGCTAGTCCGCACTCCTGTCCTAGTCTGAGTTGTCGTCCTTCTTATCATTCAGCGCACTGTAGTGCGCTGCTGTAAGGGATGATCAATCTACCCAAGTTGATCCTTGTGGTTCTGTAGGCGCGGTTCGGCCTCGCGTTCTGACCTCAAGCTTCGCAGTTCAGGTTCCCTCGATTCGCCTCATTCAGCTTGCATCTCAGTGTAGGCCCTCTGAACACTATATTACGTCTTCTCGTTTCTCATCATAACTTTCCAGCACTTTCCAGCCGTTTTTAACGAAGTCATTGTGCCACCGCCGTCTTAGTCGTCTCAGATGTCGCTGCCGGACGTTCATCACGGTCAAAAGAACTTGCAAGATTGCTTCGGTGTTGTGGTAAAAGTCGACATAAACGGTAGTTGTCTCTGGCCCTCTACGATGATAAGAAAAGCTTTTTACGGTTTATGAGGACTTTGTTGTAGGGCATTACAATTGTAAAGACACATATCAAGAAGTTCTATTGCGTCGATTTAAGCCACGCAAAGTGGAAGTATAACTTATCTTGCTAACCCGTCATGTGGCGTCATAGCTTAGCGGTCAAGGTTGTTGACTTGGGTTAGGACCTTCGAGTCCGAGTTCGAATCCGGCTACTTTCTCTTTTGCCGAGAAGACCGACTTAATTTTCGCTTAAATTATGTGAGAGAGCACGCGTCTCTATTTCTCTGACCGCTGCGAAATCCCATACAAAAGCGCTTTTCGCAGAATTCAGAGAGATCACGTGGCCAGCTGATGCAGGCAGCTCGAGACTAAAAAGAGCAGATATCTGCGCAGCGCTCGGAGAGAGCACAGCGTAAGAACAACATTTAAACACGCTGGTGCTTTAACTCTCTGGCCTAGGCTGTTTCCCATAACTAGCCCACAAGATCTAGATTATATAAGCGTGAAGTTTCGGAATAGCAGCTGGGCTCGCCAGGGGGAGCGGGGGAGCGGGGGAGCTAGACCGGATGGAGCTCGACCGGATGGAGCTCGACCAAGGGGAGCTCGACCTTACACTTAGAATCTAGTCTCTCAGGAGCTCGTCTTGTAGGAATCTCGTCTTGCATTTTTTAATTTGCGAGAATCGCCGCCAATTTTTGCAAAAAAATCCAAAAAGGACCCGCCTGAGCTACCCGACCGAAGCCGAACCCGGGACCTCAAGAGCCCCAGCTCAAACCAACAGCTTAACTGCTGAGCCATAAGAGCACACATACACCCTGCTTAATAAGTTATACTTGTACTTACCACGACTTCATAATGTTAGTGTAAATCACCACTCAGCAAGTCCTAGTCACGTAAAGTACAACTTTAACTACTGCAAGTCAGCCAACTGCCGATGTCTTTTACAGATGCTCCACAACTCGCGCTCTGCCGAAACTCTCGTACAACCGGTTTGTTGTTAGCCTGCTTGTACAAACTAATTTCTTGAAGCCTCTTTATGGGGTTACATGACTGTTAGAGAAGCAGATACATGTGATTTCTCGCATAGTTTTTGTAAAAACAAAGTCGCTTTTCTCGGCAAAAAGAGAGCAACTCGCTGGACTCGAACCCGAACACCAGCAAATGCCCTTGACCGTTGAACCATGGCGGCACACGCTGGGCTAGCAAAATAAGTTATACTTCCACTTTGCGTGACTTGAATCAACGCAGTATAACTTTTTGATATGTGTCTTTACAATTGTAATGCCTTACAACAAAGTCCTCATAAACCGTAAAAAGCTTTTCTTATCGTCGTAGAGGGCCAGAGACAACTACCGTTTATGTCGACTTTTACCAGAACACCGAAGCAATCTTGCAAGTCTTTTTGATCGTGATGAACGTCCGGCAGGTATTGCTTAGCAAGTAAGCGCGACATAGACCAAGAATCGCTGTTAAAGTAGGTCGAGTCAACTCAGAATTCACCTTCTACACAATCAGATTCAAAATATTTCTCAGTTTGAAAGTCCGACAAAGAATAGTTGCCGAGATTGAAAGCCGTGTTGAGACAACCAATTACCTCACTGAACAACCGACATCAAAGCGACCACTCCTCGCCCGCCCAAGAAGACGGTGCAAGCCGGACTTCACGGCAGTGCGCGGGACTAAACTGGGAAAAAACAAAAACTCTAAATCAGAGCTTGAACTAGAATTGTGGTCATCTTTATCCGTTGTATGATGACCTGGGGTGTTACACTCTATTAACTTTAAAACAATCGATAACGACAAGAAAACTACCAGAAAAGATATATTTAAACTACCCGTTGAAAATCGCCTGATGTCAAGAAGCCGAAAATCCTCAACAAGCCGGCCTTCTCTGCCAGTAAACAAGATTTTTATTTTGACGCAGAATTAAAATTGAACTGGACTTCTCCGGGGAAACAGCCTCTGGGTTGTCCTAGAACAATATGGCAAGATGACTTCTCGGAAGCAGCAGGTGCGAGCTAGCAAATGAGAGCGCGGTACGATGACCGCTGGATGAGAACTCTTCACCGAAACCCTATATCGCGTCATAGCTAAGTGGTTAGGTTGTGTAGCTTATGCTGTCATTATTACTGTTCGGTTGATTTAGGGAATAAATTGTAAGTTAAAATATTGCCCTATATTGCAGGCTTTCAAAAATAAAAATCTTGAAAAACTTAAAAAAAGTTTCTGAGCTTTTATTTAAAAGTTTAAATTGACTGTTTAGAAGCTTACGCATAGATACAATAAGTTTAGATAATCTTAATAGCTTGTTGTATGCCTTTACACCATGTTGTGCCTTTACACCAAGAACAGAGTACCTACTCACGAAAATAAGGTCAAATCGTTTGGAAGCATACTGACTTAAACTCAAACACCCATCTAAAGTCGTTGTTCTTCCGTCCAAGAACCACTTTTTTCTACGTTTACAACAGTAAGCCCTACAACGTGTGCAGATTTTACTATCATCCAAGCACGAACTGCCTACAATTTTCGGAGTCAAACTTTAAAAACATTACATAAAAATTTAACTAGTTCAAACTAAATGCAAGGGCATTGCCAAATTTAGTTTGAAAACCAGTGTAGTCTTACAGCCACAAAAACAAGACCGGCGCCGATGACTGTAGTCGAGAGTGCAAAGTGCAGAGCTAGTAATGTAAACCAAATCATATAGTTTGTTCTGTAAACAGGCTTTGATCTAAAATATCGCAAAATGCGAGCAAAGGTTGATGGACAAAACTCACCCAGTTGGCTGCTCTGTGATTGGAACGTTTGACGAGTTGCTTTTAATGGGAATCGGTAGTTGGACAGTAGGTGGATGAACCTCTTGCTAAAAGAGATAGGCATCGGCACCAAGTAGCAGAAGCTTACAGTCACATCCTGTGGCACAATGATATCTGTCTCGGCAGTAACTCCGTCGGCTTCAGTTGTGTTCTTATCGCATGCTTGTCTTGCCAGTTGTTCAATAGTTATATCCTGTCGTGTTGTCTTTGACATTGAATGCCAATAATCAAAACGTCAAACAGAACTGACTCAGTTAAGCGTTTCGGCAGCGAGAAATTAGAACGGCATGCTTCGTAAGGAATTTATGTAAATTTTCAACTATAGCATTAATTAAACAGCGCGCTCTACAGATCTGTGCTTAAGATGTTAATGAGGTTAAAAGTCACTAAAATTGCTAAAAACGGTTGAGAAATACCAGCAAGTTTTCTTAAATTTAGCAAAAAATAAAATAATGTTAAAAAACATTTGTGTTCGAGGGCAAAAATGTAATGATCAAATCCAGACTCGAACTGGAGACCTTCAGTGTGTTAGACTGATGTGATAACCAACTACACCATTTGACCACACTGGGAAAGCACAAAAGGAGCTATAGGAACTAAAAATGTGTGTGTATGTCTTGCTGTGGTGAGCGCTTGTTGGGCGCTTTTGAGTGCGGCAGCACCGCTAAGGCATAAGCGCACATTTTCATTCTTTCTCGTGTTTTTTATCTGGTCTTTACCATCCTGTCGGAAGAACAATTGGAATGAATTTTTACTGTTTATTTCATTCTAAGCATGTCCTATGGTGTTCACCCCCTTCGACCGTTTCCATAAAAAAAATTCTTAAATCGTGTAAATTTCCAGAAAATTGTTCCCTACCACTTAGAGAAGTGCACAAAGGTTTTTTTAAGTTTAAAGAAACAAAGGCTATTTGGGTGATCCATGTCTAGCCACGTACAGGAAGGAACTTCAAGTGTTTGCTGACCTACAATGCCAGCTTAAACACTCAGTGGCTATCTGTATTTGTTTTAACTTGCCGCGTTTATTGGCGTTTTATGTTGTTTTTCATGCTTTCAATTTTTCTGTAGAAAAGATTGTTGGCACGTAGCTTTTTGCGACCTCAAAAATTAAATCCTTACTTCCCGTTTTGCTTCTAGATTTTCTGTAGAAAATCCCTCCAGAGTCCTGTTAGCTTTTTTTACCAACTAGTCAAAACAAAAGCTGATCTTTTTTACAAATTTTGTCGAAATAAAAAACTTGTAACCCCCATCAAATGATTTTGTTTTGAATAGGCTTTTTAGAAGATTTTGACTAGACAAACCATCTCGTTGTTTCTTCATCAATTTTTGTAAACCAAACCCTGCGCAGGCTTCTGAAAAACTGCTCTTACTGTTGTTTCAAGCTTGGTTTGTCGAACTAACAGCCCAAACAACCTGTGGAATTCAAGTTTTCCAAGCATCAACGTCTGTCGATATCAGCTTTCTTACCTCTCCCGCCACGCTACAATAAGCTGACAGGCCTGCTTCAGTTTGGTTAAGGTTTAACCGTTTTTGTGCTTGAACACTTTCATCAAGACAGTAAACCTTGCTCAAGCAGTTGTTGAAAAATAACTTTTTAGAAATTATCTAATGATTCCCTCCGCTGATAACGTGTTTGGTTGAGTGGTAGCAGCACTTAATTGGTAAAGGAAAGAATCTCGCAGCGAGGTTCAAGCTCGCTTTGTGCAGTTAACTTGGGTGAATGTGCACGACCAAGCAAGCTGTGCTGTTCCGTTTCAGCTAACTTGCACATGCCGTCAGTTCAGGGAAGCACCACGTCCTTTTGCCGACCTACAGAGCGACGCCCGCCAGCAGCAAGCGCTAACTTTGGCAGTTTTGGGGTTGTTCCTCCTTAGACTTAAGTTCCTCACAAAAAGGATATTGCAGAGGCTCTAGCAACAAAAACCGTTTGCAAAGACTGAACCAGATCAATAGCTAAAATTTATAATAGCAAAGCAAGCACATCACAACTCACACTCAAAACTAATAAACGACTAATAACTTTGTGTTATGTCTTTCAGCTGGAATAGCCGCTTGGCTTCTCGTAAAAGTCATTTAAGGAGGCGTTAGTTCACGACACGCTAGTGAATGAACAATTCCTAATTACGCGGGGGCTTGATAGGACGCTTTATTTGTCTTAGTAATAAAACAATAAACGACTGCTTGCAAACGGAGCTCAATCAAAAAGTGAGAATGGATGCTTGTGGCGAAAGCGTTGTAGCGCAGTCACAAACATTTCATTCGGGACGGAGCCGACTTTGAACGGCTCCAAGACTTTATATAAACATAGTTTGCTAAGTTTTCTCTCGGAAGCGACGACGACGAGCTTCACGTCGGGCGTCTTTATCTTTCTCGGCCTGCTCATCATAATCACGGTCATCACGATCACGTGTCGGCCGCCGCCAGTTGTCGACGGGTCGCACTTCCCGCTTCTTGTCACGGCTACATCTTCCAGTTTTCACGATCCCGTCCAATCGTTTTGCGGTTTGGTTACGATCTGAAGAAAACGTAAAGCTTCGTATCACAACTTAAAACTACCCACGACGACGGATAGCGATTTGGGAGGGAGCGTCGTAATCTCCGTCCCACTTTGCAACGCAAGTCCCGCAGAAATCCGTTTTAGGTGCATAAAATTGCAAAAAGCCCCTTTATTGCATCCACCCAATTCGTACTGACGACAGCAAGCCTCACGAAAGTCCGTTACCGGTGATAACTCTGCGTAAATAGGCTCACCATTAAACCCAAAACAAATTACTAAAAAAATTTTTTTATCAAAACTCACCAACGATTCTCGAGTCCCTTCACGCAACGTTCCGCATCCTCCTCGCGATAGAACTTCACGTATACATTGCCAATCATATGTTCGCCAATGTTGTCGCAAACGTTCATCTCCTCGATTCGACCGTAACGATAGCCAATTTCATTAAAAACTTCGTCGTAGAACTCATCAAAATGCCGGCGCTCCTCTTCGTTGTCTTGTCCGACCCTTGAACAAGCATCCGCCTGACGCATGTCAATAACAGGGTTGTGATAGATGTTCTTTAGCAAAACAGTCTGCGAAAAGGTAGGCATATTGTGAATTCGTGAACAGCGCTCTCCATGACGACACGCACCTATTTTGAAATAGAACGAGCAATTAACCTAAAATACGATAAAGACTAAAAATAACACTTGGGAGAATCGCCAGTTATTCTTAGATGCTAAAGACGGTAAAAGCTGATCGTCGTTTAACTCGGAACTGCTTAAAACAAAGCCACCAAGCATATAAATCTGAAAAGAATTTTCGACACACAAAAATTTGTCGGAAAACTTGCTTAAAATCTGTAAACAACCTGAGATCCTAGAAAACTGGTATTTTAGTCAAAAACCCCATCGATAAAATTTTTAAATCTCCTAGAATGTCTCTAAAACCTAAATAACTAATTTCATCAGATCTGTCGCCAAAACCTTACCTTGTCTTTTTCTGTCCCAAAAATCGACGCCAAATACTCGGCACCAGACATTAAAGTCGGGTCAGGCATTTTGTTGATTACTGTACGGTAAATTCCGGAAGACAGGTAGCAAAAAGCGAACACTTAAAACAAAGCACAAAAAACGGCGACTTGCGCCCAAACATACGACCCGTTTTCTCCGTTTTTTAAATTAAAGTTTTCGAAATTTAATGCAACAATCCTTGACCTCCATACCAAGTTGACCTGAAGATTATGAATCTCAAGCAATCTACAATGGAGGAATTTGCTTTAATATTTGGTTTTCTAGAGCGGCCTGCATGTTTGACACTGTGCAGCGTTTATAGTTCTGCGTTTATTTCCTGTATAAACTCGCAGTAGCATTACGGAGGGCATTTCAGCAGAAGATCTGTTGCGTTTAACTTTGCTCCAATCGACTATCTTATCGTTTGTCTCTCGTTCGTCTAGTTGTTGTCTCAACCTTTTCTAGCTTCAAAAGAGGACATAATTTCTCGGCGTATAAGAGGTTTTACAGCGAAGCGTTTTTCAAGGCTAAAGACGCGCTGTCTGGGGTAGCAAGCGCAACTTCCAAACTCAGCTTAGTCAAAAACTCATGGAACAAACGTAGACGTGCTGTCGGTGATCGTCGCTGCAGAATTGAGGAGTCAGCTGATTCTTCAGCCCTCTGCTTGTTGCCTATTACCACCAGTACTCTTCTTGCTGTCAAGTAGACGTCCTTTTAAACCAAACTAAACCGATCCATCACATTGTTGGCTGCCTTCGGAAAACCACCTAGGTTCGCCAGATCTTTGAGGTTTCCAAGCGTACTATACCCAATTCCACCAGTTGGCTTCGCATTAGTATGCGGTAATAGCTCGTACAACTGACACCGGCCTTGTCTCGTTTCCCACATCACTATAAGCACTCTTGCGACAAACTGGCGCTGCTTTGTTTCTTTCGCGCTGCCGTCAGCTCTTCAACTACTGTGCGTTGAATGAGGTATCACTTTGTCGTTGCCCGTTTCGTAAGCACACGGAATTTCGACTTAGAACGAGAAGTTGAAAGCACAACTTTGATTACACTGTACCGTTGCTGCTTCCTTCTCCCAGATTCTTCCAACTAAGCACTGCACTTCAAAGGCAGCCTTATCGTCGTCCCACCGTCCAAATCCGTCTAAAACATACAGTCCACTCTCTTAGGTCACGGTAGAAGTCAAAACTTCCAGGCTTTATTAGGGGCGACTGTGTTGGCGTTTTCAACCTTAGGCCTGTTCAAATCGCTGCGTATCTTATAAGAGCAAGGCCGTGGCTTTCGGGCACTTGTTGGGCAAACGATTTCCAGTTGGGTGTGCTTATGCCAAGAGACGTTCAAATTGGGTATTTAGTGAATGTTTGCCATGGTAAACTCAGCTAAACAACCCCACTTGGATGAACGCCCACTAGCACTTGCTTCAAAGACAGCACGACAGAACTCGAGTGCGACTGTTGTGGTTGGCTCAAGAGGATGAGCAGCGAGGACATCGGTGCTAATCACAGTTGGTTACATGCAGCTGTTCTGTAAAAACAGTATCTTCTTGCTAGCCTCTGAGACAGCATCTGTTGGCAACAGAACCAACCTCAAAACCTTCAGAACACTGTCTCTGGTTTAATCTGAAGCAGGAGTGTAAAGGCATGCGAACGCAGTTGTAAACTGCCTCTCAAATCAAGATCCACCAGTGTTCAAGGTTAAGTTTATTACAGAAGAGTAAGGTTCTTTGATAGAAGAGTGTATGCCTAGGTGGGGTTTAAACTGCAGCCTAGGTCGTGGGTCATAAAGTCGGTTTGAAGAGCAGGCTAGCTCAGGCGGAGTGGACTCTTTACATGAAAACGAAACTAAGGACAATTCTAGTCATAAGTGTGGTTCGGCTTCTTTGGGCTTTGTTTTGAAGCAAGTTGCACCATGGACTTTTCCTTGGAAGTAGTCTGCATCAATAGGAACAATGCCCAGGGCACAACTTATGAAAACATCTTCTACCTCTAGTCAAAGTTTTGTGTGCATGATTTATCACCTATGTAACTCGAACCTAGTTGTCCAAGCATACGCTACACGATAATTTATGGAAGACGGCATAAGACGGAATGCCCGAACCTGAGCATGGCTCAAGCCGTAAACACTAAATCTTGGTTAGCGGTGCGCGACCGTCGATGTGGGTTCGCGACGGCCTCGCTTCAACGCCAAATCAAAGTGATATTTTGAGTGGATAGAAAGAGGATAAGCGAGATCTGGTAGCGAAGTAGTTTCAAATTTAAACTAGCATACAACACAAACAAAGCCAAAGTTACAGGGAAATCCGGAACTGATTGTCACAGTCTTGCAACAACCTCTGGCGCTTTCAGTCAAAGTTAAGAGGACAAAGTAGTGCTGAAAACAGAACGCCAAAAAGCTTTCAAAGCGGCCGGAGCAATTCGATATTTGCGACTGTTTTGAAGAAATTAGTTTTGCGAACGACGCGACTCTCGGGTGACGTTGCGGACGCTCGGCGATCTTTTACGAGGACTGTGGGATCGAGTTGACATAAACGATCCGTTCAGAGAGTCTCGATAGGACTGTTGCAACTTGCGCGACTCTTTGGCCGCGTCGGTGAAGTTCTTGCCGACCTGGAGACGGTGCATCTCTGAAAATGTCGTCATCTGATTAAACCAAGAAGTCTTGCTTGCTTAGCAATTTTGAAAATATGCGAACCATGTCGCAGTTGTTTCTTGAAAGACCACGTGTCAGCCTTAAAAACGACCTGCGGCGATAACGTCATTGCAAACGCTTTCATCACGGCTTCTTTTGAGCCCTTTATGAATGAGACAAAAACACTGAGTCAGTCGAAACATCTTTAAAAGAAGCCAAAAAACTTTCTTTGCAGGAGCAGGTTTTAGAACATAATCAACGGCTACAGTAAGGACAACTTTATGAAAAGACCCTGAAAGACTCACCAATCAAGTGACCAGTGTAGCCGGGCGCTGGCGTTCGGCTCAGACGCTCAATGCTTGTCTGCGTCCGATTCACCTGTAAAAGATATTGCATCCAAGAAACGAATTCACCTCGTCGCCATCCTCTTCGCTCT